>JAVIWC010001059.1:0-23681 GCA_031894815.1 Creontiades dilutus
GAGCAATTTTTGATGAAAACACGCGAAAATAACCATGAAGGAAGCGTTTTATCGAAAAAAGGACTTCAGATTCGTGTTCAGCACCCCGAAAACCCCTTAGAGAGTAGGTTTGAAAGCGATTAAACAGAGTTTATTTTTGAGCAATTTTGATGAAAAAAACGCGAAAATAACAATGAAGGAAGCGTTTTATCGAAAAAAGGACTTCAGATTCGTGTTCAGCACCCCGAAAAACAACTTAGAGAGTAGGTTTGAAAGCGATTAAACAGAGTTTATTTTTGAGCAATTTGATGAAAAAACGCGAAAATAACCATGAAGGAAGTGTTTTATCGAAAAAAGGACTTCAGATTCGTGTTCAGCACCCCGAAAAACCCCTTAGAGAGTAGGTTTGAAAGCGATTAAACAGAGTTTAATTTTTGAGCAATTTTGATGAAAAAACGCGAAAATAACCATGAAGGAAGCGTTTTATCGAAAAAAGGACTTCAGATTCGTGTTCAGCACCCCGAAAAACCCCTTAGAGAGTAGGTTTGAAAGCGATTAAACAGAGTTTATTTTTGAGCAATTTTGATGAAAAAACGCGAAAATAACCATGAAGGAAGCGTTTTATCGAAAAAGGACTTCAGATTCGTGTTCAGCACCCCGAAAAACCCCTTAGAGAGTAGGTTTGAAAGCGATTAAACAGAGTTTATTTTTGAGCAATTTTGATGAAAAAACGCGAAAATAACCATGAAGGAAGCGTTTTATCGAAAAAAGGACTTCAGATTCGTGTTCAGCACCCCGAAAAACCCCTTAGAGTAGGTTTGAAAGCGATTAAACAGAGTTAATTTTTGAGCAATTTTGATGAAAAAACGCGAAAATAACCATGAAGGAAGCGTTTTATCGAAAAAAGGACTTCAGATTCGTGTTCAGCACCCCGAAAAACCCCTTAGAGTAGGTTTGAAAGCGATTAAACAGAGTTTATTTTTGAGCAATTTTGATGAAAAAACGCGAAAATAACCATGAAGGAAGCGTTTTATCGAAAAAAGGACTTCAGATTCGTGTTCAGCACCCCGAAAAACCCCTTAGAGAGTAGGTTTGAAAGCGATTAAACAGAGTTTATTTTTGAGCAATTTTGATGAAAAAACGCGAAAATAACCATGAAGGAAGCGTTTTATCGAAAAAAGGACTTCAGATTCGTGTTCAGCACCCCGAAAAACCCCTTAGAGAGTAGGTTTGAAAGCGATTAAACAGAGTTTATTTTTGAGCAATTTTGATGAAAAAACGCGAAAATAACCATGAAGGAAGCGTTTTATCGAAAAAAGGACTTCAGATTCGTGTTCAGCACCCCGAAAAACCCCTTAGAGAGTAGGTTTGAAAGCGATTAAACAGAGTTTATTTTTGAGCAATTTTGATGAAAAAACGCGAAAATAACCATGAAGGAAGCGTTTTATCGAAAAAAGGACTTCAGATTCGTGTTCAGCACCCCGAAAAACCCCTTAGAGAGTAGGTTTGAAAGCGATTAAACAGAGTTTATTTTTGAGCAATTTTGATGAAAAAACGCGAAAATAACCATGAAGGAAGCGTTTTATCGAAAAAAGGACTTCAGATTCGTGTTCAGCACCCCGAAAAACCCCTTAGAGAGTAGGTTTGAAAGCGATTAAACAGAGTTTATTTTTGAGCAATTTTGATGAAAAAACGCGAAAATAACCATGAAGGAAGCGTTTTATCGAAAAAAGGACTTCAGATTCGTGTTCAGCACCCCGAAAAACCCCTTAGAGAGTAGGTTTGAAAGCGATTAAACAGAGTTTATTTTTGAGCAATTTTGATGAAAAAACGCGAAAATAACCATGAAGGAAGCGTTTTATCGAAAAAAGGACTTCAGATTCGTGTTCAGCACCCCGAAAAACCCCTTAGAGAGTAGGTTTGAAAGCGATTAAACAGAGTTTATTTTTGAGCAATTTTGATGAAAAAACGCGAAAATAACCATGAAGGAAGCGTTTTATCGAAAAAAGGACTTCAGATTCGTGTTCAGCACCCCGAAAAACCCCTTAGAGAGTAGGTTTGAAAGCGATTAAACAGAGTTTATTTTTGAGCAATTTTGATGAAAAAACGCGAAAATAACCATGAAGGAAGCGTTTTATCGAAAAAAGGACTTCAGATTCGTGTTCAGCACCCCGAAAAACCCCTTAGAGAGTAGGTTTGAAAGCGATTAAACAGAGTTTATTTTTGAGCAATTTTGATGAAAAAACGCGAAAATAACCATGAAGGAAGCGTTTTATCGAAAAAGGACTTCAGATTCGTGTTCAGCACCCCGAAAAACCCCTTAGAGAGTAGGTTTGAAAGCGATTAAACAGAGTTTATTTTTGAGCAATTTTGATGAAAAAACGCGAAAATAACCATGAAGGAAGCGTTTTATCGAAAAAAGGACTTCAGATTCGTGTTCAGCACCCCGAAAAACCCCTTAGAGAGTAGGTTTGAAAGCGATTAAACAGAGTTTATTTTTGAGCAATTTTGATGAAAAAACGCGAAAATAACCATGAAGGAAGCGTTTTATCGAAAAAAGGACTTCAGATTCGTGTTCAGCACCCCGAAAAACCCCTTAGAGAGTAGGTTTGAAAGCGATTAAACAGAGTTTATTTTTGAGCAATTTTGATGAAAAAACGCGAAAATAACCATGAAGGAAGCGTTTTATCGAAAAAAGGACTTCAGATTCGTGTTCAGCACCCCGAAAAACCCCTTAGAGAGTAGGTTTGAAAGCGATTAAACAGAGTTTATTTTTGAGCAATTTTGATGAAAAAACGCGAAAATAACCATGAAGGAAGCGTTTTATCGAAAAAAGGACTTCAGATTCGTGTTCAGCACCCCGAAAAACCCCTTAGAGAGTAGGTTTGAAAGCGATTAAACAGAGTTTATTTTTGAGCAATTTTGATGAAAAAACGCGAAAATAACCATGAAGGAAGCGTTTTATCGAAAAAGGACTTCAGATTCGTGTTCAGCACCCCGAAAAACCCCTTAGAGAGTAGGTTTGAAAGCGATTAAACAGAGTTTATTTTTGAGCAATTTTGATGAAAAAACGCGAAAATAACCATGAAGGAAGCGTTTTATCGAAAAAAGGACTTCAGATTCGTGTTCAGCACCCCGAAAAACCCCTTAGAGAGTAGGTTTGAAAGCGATTAAACAGAGTTTATTTTTGAGCAATTTTGATGAAAAAACGCGAAAATAACCATGAAGGAAGCGTTTTATCGAAAAAAGGACTTCAGATTCGTGTTCAGCACCCCGAAAAACCCCTTAGAGAGTAGGTTTGAAAGCGATTAAACAGAGTTTATTTTTGAGCAATTTTGATGAAAAAACGCGAAAATAACCATGAAGGAAGCGTTTTATCGAAAAAAAATGACTTCAGATTCGTGTTCAGCACCCCGAAAAACCCCTTAGAGAGTAGGTTTGAAAGCGATTAAACAGAGTTTATTTTTGAGTAATTTTGATGAAAAAACGCGAAAATAACCATGAAGGAAGCGTTTTATCGGAAAAAGGACCTCAGATTCGTGTTCAGCACCCCGAAAACCCCTTAGAGAGTAGGTTTGAAAGCGATTAAACAGAGTTTATTTTTGAGCAATTTTGATGAAAAAACGCGAAAATAACCATGAAGGAAGCGTTTTATCGAAAAAAGGACTTCAGATTCGTGTTCAGCACCCCGAAAAACCCCTTAGAGAGTAGGTTTGAAAGCGATTAAACAGAGTTTATTTTTGAGCAATTTTGATGTTCAGCAAAAAACGCGAAAATAACCATGAAAAAACATGATAACCATGAAGGAAGCGTTTTATCGAAAAAAGGACTTCAGATTCGTGTTCAGCACCCCGAAAAACCCCTTAGAGAGTAGGTTTGAAAGCGATTAAACAGAGTTTATGCTTGAGCAATTTTGATGAAAAAACGCGAAAATAACCATGAAGGAAGCGTTTTATCGAAAAAAGGACTTCAGATTCGTGTTCAGCACCCCGAAAAACCCCTTAGAGAGTAGGTTTGAAAGCGATTAAACAGAGTTTATTTTTGAGCAATTTTGATGAAAAAACGCGAAAATAACCATGAAGGAAGCGTTTTATCGAAAAAAGGACTTCAGATTCGTGTTCAGCACCCCGAAAAACCCTTAGAGAGTAGGTTTGAAAGGGATTAAACAGAGTTAATTTTTGAGCAATTTTGATGAAAAAACGCGAAAATAACCATGAAGAAGCGTTTTATCGAAAAAAGGACTTCAGATTCGTGTTCAGCACCCCGAAAAACCCCTTAGAGAGTAGGTTTGAAAGCGATTAAACAGAGTTTATTTTTTGAGCAATTTTGATGAAAAAACGCGAAAATAACCATGAAGGAAGCGTTTTATCGAAAAAAGGACTTCAGATTCGTGTTCAGCACCCCGAAAAACCCCTTAGAGAGTAGGTTTGAAAGCGATTAAACAGAGTTTATTTTTGAGCAATTTTGATGAAAAAACGCGAAAATAACCATGAAGGAAGCGTTTTATCGAAAAAAGGACTTCAGATTCGTGTTCAGCACCCCGAAAAACCCCTTAGAGTATTTTTGACAGCGCTTAAAGAGAGTTTATTTTTGAGCTATTTAGATGAAAAAACGCGAAAATAACCAT
Source organism: Creontiades dilutus (assembly GCA_031894815.1). NCBI lineage: Eukaryota > Metazoa > Arthropoda > Insecta > Hemiptera > Miridae > Creontiades > Creontiades dilutus. The sequence goes on from JAVIWC010001059.1 coordinate 4,607, forward strand.
GAAGGAAGCGTTTTATCGAAAAAAGGACTTCAGATTCGTGTTCAGCACCCCGAAAAACCCCTTAGAGAGTAGGTTTGAAAGCGATTAAACAGAGTTAATTTTTGAGCAATTTTGATGAAAAAACGCGAAAATAACCATGAAGGAAGCGTTTTATCGAAAAAAGGACCTCAGATTCGTGTTCAGCACCCCGAAAAACCCCTTAGAGAGTAGGTTTGAAAGCGATTAAACAGAGTTTATTTTTGAGCAATTTTGATGAAAAAACGCGAAAATAACCATGAAGGAAGCGTTTTATCGAAAAAAGGACTTCAGATTCGTGTTCAGCACCCCGAAAAACCCCTTAGAGAGTAGGTTTGAAAGCGATTAAACAGAGTTTATTTTTGAGCAATTTTGATGAAAAAACGCGAAAATAACCATGAAGGAAGCGTTTTATCGAAAAAAGGACTTCAGATTCGTGTTCAGCACCCCGAAAAACCCCTTAGAGAGTAGGTTTGAAAGCGATTAAACAGAGTTTATTTTTGAGCAATTTTGATGAAAAAACGCGAAAATAACCATGAAGGAAGCGTTTTATCGAAAAAAGGACTTCAGATTCGTGTTCAGCACCCCGAAAAACCCCTTAGAGAGTAGGTTTGAAAGCGATTAAACAGAGTTTATTTTTGAGCAATTTTGATGAAAAAACGCGAAAATAACCATGAAGGAAGCGTTTTATCGAAAAAAGGACTTCAGATTCGTGTTCAGCACCCCGAAAACCCCTTAGAGAGTAGGTTTGAAAGCGATTAAACAGAGTTTATTTTTGAGCAATTTTGATGAAAAAACGCGAAAATAACCATGAAGGAAGCGTTTTATCGAAAAAAGGACTTCAGATTCGTGTTCAGCACCCCGAAAAACCCCTTAGAGAGTAGGTTTGAAAGCGATTAAACAGAGTTTATTTTTGAGCAATTTTGATGAAAAAACGCGAAAATAACCATGAAGGAAGCGTTTTATCGAAAAAAGGACTTCAGATTCGTGTTCAGCACCCCGAAAAACCCCTTAGAGAGTAGGTTTGAAAGCGATTAAACAGAGTTTATTTTTGAGCAATTTTGATGAAAAACGCGAAAATAACCATGAAGGAAGCGTTTTATCGAAAAAAGGACTTCAGATTCGTGTTCAGCACCCCGAAAACCCCTTAGAGAGTAGGTTTGAAAGCGATTAAACAGAGTTTATTTTTGAGCAATTTTGATGAAAAAACGCGAAAATAACCATGAAGGAAGCGTTTTATCGAAAAAAGGACTTCAGATTCGTGTTCAGCACCCCGAAAAACCCCTTAGAGAGTAGGTTTGAAAGCGATTAAACAGAGTTTATTTTTGAGCAATTTTGATGAAAAAACGCGAAAATAACCATGAAGGAAGCGTTTTATCGAAAAAGGACTTCAGATTCGTGTTCAGCACCCCGAAAAACCCCTTAGAGAGTAGGTTTGAAAGCGATTAAACAGAGTTTATTTTTGAGCAATTTTGATGAAAAAACGCGAAAATAACCATGAAGGAAGCGTTTTATCGAAAAAAGGACTTCAGATTCGTGTTCAGCACCCCGAAAAACCCCTTAGAGAGTAGGTTTGAAAGCGATTAAACAGAGTTTATTTTTGAGCAATTTTGATGAAAAAACGCGAAAATAACCATGAAGGAAGCGTTTTATCGAAAAAAGGACTTCAGATTCGTGTTCAGCACCCCGAAAAACCCCTTAGAGAGTAGGTTTGAAAGCGATTAAACAGAGTTTATTTTTGAGCAATTTTGATGAAAAAACGCGAAAATAACCATGAAGGAAGCGTTTTATCGAAAAAAGGACTTCAGATTCGTGTTCAGCACCCCGAAAACCCCTTAGAGAGTAGGTTTGAAAGCGATTAAACAGAGTTTATTTTTGAGCAATTTTGATGAAAAAACGCGAAAATAACCATGAAGGAAGCGTTTTATCGAAAAAAGGACTTCAGATTCGTGTTCAGCACCCCGAAAAACCCCTTAGAGAGTAGGTTTGAAAGCGATTAAACAGAGTTTATTTTTGAGCAATTTTGATGAAAAAACGCGAAAATAACCATGAAGGAAGCGTTTTATCGAAAAAAGGACTTCAGATTCGTGTTCAGCACCCCGAAAACCCCTTAGAGAGTAGGTTTGAAAGCGATTAAACAGAGTTTATTTTTGAGCAATTTTGATGAAAAAACGCGAAAATAACCATGAAGGAAGCGTTTTATCGAAAAAAGGACTTCAGATTCGTGTTCAGCACCCCGAAAAACCCCTTAGAGAGTAGGTTTGAAAGCGATTAAACAGAGTTTATTTTTGAGCAATTTTGATGAAAAAACGCGAAAATAACCATGAAGGAAGCGTTTTATCGAAAAAAGGACTTCAGATTCGTGTTCAGCACCCCGAAAACCCCTTAGAGAGTAGGTTTGAAAGCGATTAAACAGAGTTTATTTTTGAGCAATTTTGATGAAAAAACGCGAAAATAACCATGAAGGAAGCGTTTTATCGAAAAAAGGACTTCAGATTCGTGTTCAGCACCCCGAAAAACCCCTTAGAGAGTAGGTTTGAAAGCGATTAAACAGAGTTTATTTTTGAGCAATTTTGATGAAAAAACGCGAAAATAACCATGAAGGAAGCGTTTTATCGAAAAAAGGACTTCAGATTCGTGTTCAGCACCCCGAAAAACCCCTTAGAGAGTAGGTTTGAAAGCGATTAAACAGAGTTTATTTTTGAGCAATTTTGATGAAAAAACGCGAAAATAACCATGAAGGAAGCGTTTTATCGAAAAAAGGACTTCAGATTCGTGTTCAGCACCCCGAAAACCCCTTAGAGAGTAGGTTTGAAAGCGATTAAACAGAGTTTATTTTTGAGCAATTTTGATGAAAAAACGCGAAAATAACCATGAAGGAAGCGTTTTATCGAAAAAAGGACTTCAGATTCGTGTTCAGCACCCCGAAAACCCCTTAGAGAGTAGGTTTGAAAGCGATTAAACAGAGTTTATTTTTGAGCAATTTTGATGAAAAAACGCGAAAATAACCATGAAGGAAGCGTTTTATCGAAAAAAGGACTTCAGATTCGTGTTCAGCACCCCGAAAAACCCCTTAGAGAGTAGGTTTGAAAGCGATTAAACAGAGTTTATTTTTGAGCAATTTTGATGAAAAAACGCGAAAATAACCATGAAGGAAGCGTTTTATCGAAAAAAGGACTTCAGATTCGTGTTCAGCACCCCGAAAAACCCCTTAGAGAGTAGGTTTGAAAGCGATTAAACAGAGTTTATTTTTGAGCAATTTTGATGAAAAAACGCGAAAATAACCATGAAGGAAGCGTTTTATCGAAAAAGGACTTCAGATTCGTGTTCAGCACCCCGAAAAACCCCTTAGAGAGTAGGTTTGAAAGCGATTAAACAGAGTTTATTTTTGAGCAATTTTGATGAAAAAACGCGAAAATAACCATGAAGGAAGCGTTTTATCGAAAAAGGACTTCAGATTCGTGTTCAGCACCCCGAAAACCCCTTAGAGAGTAGGTTTGAAAGCGATTAAACAGAGTTTATTTTTGAGCAATTTTGATGAAAAAACGCGAAAATAACCATGAAGGAAGCGTTTTATCAAAAAAAGGACCTCAGATTCGTGTTCAGCACCCCGAAAAACCCCTTAGAGAGTAGGTTTGAAAGCGATTAAACAGAGTTTATTTTTGAGCAATTTTGATGAAAAAACGCGAAAATAACCATGAAGGAAGCGTTTTATCGAAAAAAGGACTTCAGATTCGTGTTCAGCACCCCGAGAGTTCGATCGTGGTGGGACGGCCTGAGCGCTACCTAGCGAAGATGAGATGATACCCGAGACTCGTCAAAAAACCAGGTTATCTCTTATCAGTCGGCCGATGTAACATCAACATTCAGTTCCTTATTAGGTGATGTATTGTTCCTGAGTATTTTCTACGTCAAGAAGTTTTTGTTGAGTAAATTCGTGGTTTTAATTTCTGTGAATAGTTATTTTCAATGTCTTTTACCAAAAAAAAACTTGATCCCTCGATTTTTTTCGCATTCTACCCAGCTTTTTAGTTGTTGTTAATATAGTTGTTGATAGTTGTGGTTCATTTAGGCCCAGAAACGTAAGAAAAAGCTGAAAAGTGTCGAGATTCTATAAATTTTACTGTTTGAGTTCATTTTGGCTTATTATTTCTAATAAGCTATGTGATCGGACAGAAAAAAATTATTTTCTCTCAAACATTGTCATTTTACCAAAACTGTAATGTTCGACCACCGTAAAGTTGGTTTTTTCTAATAAAAATAATCTTTCTTGCATCAAATTCTATGTTCATAAACCACCTCAAATGCGTCAATGTGTGATGAAAAAGTTTTGCCTTATCAACGGTTGGATATATCCAGGGGAAAAACATTTTTCATGCAAGACATCACTACCTACCTACATTCGCGATCAGCTCAAAATTTCTACAACAATATTCAGAATTTGGTGAGACATAATTATTTTGTTCGGAAGAAATTGGAATAGAGGGTTGAAACTTGTTCTGCAGCTGGTTCATAATGTATATGCATACTCTTTCCCACGTGAACGTCAATGGTATACGCTTTTACAAGTATTTTCAATGAATAATTAATTAATTTCTCCTGACTATATTTCGTTTTCAATTTAATGCTGACTTGGTGAAAAACTATTTTGAATTTTTCTAGGAAACCGTTCCTTGGATCTCAAATCTGACCACGCCAATTGATCGGGCATAAAAAAATGCATAGAAGTAGCAAATAAACTGAAAAAAGAAAAAAATTGCTCACAGTGCATTTTACTTGTAAGCCGACGAGATTTGAATGCCTTTTTTCATAAAGGGCAAATTTCTGGTTTCCTACATATTAGGCTCGGTTCTACAGACTACAGACCTACGGACGTGGATTCACCTTGCCCCAGAAGAAAGGGAAGGTTCATCTCATCTTCGCTAGGCAGCGCTCAAACCCCTTAGAGAGTAGGTTTGAAAGCGATTAAACAGAGTTTATTTTTGAGCAATTTTGATGAAAAAACGCGAAAATAACCATGAAGGAAGCGTTTTATCGAAAAAAGGACTTCAGATTCGTGTTCAGCACCCCGAAAACCCCTTAGAGAGTAGGTTTGAAAGCGATTAAACAGAGTTTATTTTTGAGCAATTTTGATGAAAAAACGCGAAAATAACCATGAAGGAAGCGTTTTATCGAAAAAAGGACTTCAGATTCGTGTTCAGCACCCCGAAAAACCCCTTAGAGAGTAGGTTTGAAAGCGATTAAACAGAGTTTATTTTTGAGCAATTTTGATGAAAAAACGCGAAAATAACCATGAAGGAAGCGTTTTATCGAAAAAAGGACTTCAGATTCGTGTTCAGCACCCCGAAAAACCCCTTAGAGAGTAGGTTTGAAAGCGATTAAACAGAGTTTATTTTTGAGCAATTTTGATGAAAAAACGCGAAAATAACCATGAAGGAAGCGTTTTATCGAAAAAAGGACTTCAGATTCGTGTTCAGCACCCCGAAAAACCCCTTAGAGAGTAGGTTTGAAAGCGATTAAACAGAGTTTATTTTTGAGCAATTTTGATGAAAAAACGCGAAAATAACCATGAAGGAAGCGTTTTATCGAAAAAAGGACTTCAGATTCGTGTTCAGCACCCCGAAAAACCCCTTAGAGAGTAGGTTTGAAAGCGATTAAACAGAGTTTATTTTTGAGCAATTTTGATGAAAAAACGCGAAAATAACCATGAAGGAAGCGTTTTATCGAAAAAAGGACTTCAGATTCGTGTTCAGCACCCCGAAAAACCCCTTAGAGAGTAGGTTTGAAAGCGATTAAACAGAGTTTATTTTTGAGCAATTTTGATGAAAAAACGCGAAAATAACCATGAAGGAAGCGTTTTATCGAAAAAAGGACTTCAGATTCGTGTTCAGCACCCCGAAAAACCCCTTAGAGAGTAGGTTTGAAAGCGATTAAACAGAGTTTATTTTTGAGCAATTTTGATGAAAAAACGCGAAAATAACCATGAAGGAAGCGTTTTATCGAAAAAAGGACTTCAGATTCGTGTTCAGCACCCCGAAAAACCCCTTAGAGAGTAGGTTTGAAAGCGATTAAACAGAGTTTATTTTTGAGCAATTTTGATGAAAAAACGCGAAAATAACCATGAAGGAAGCGTTTTATCGAAAAAAGGACTTCAGATTCGTGTTCAGCACCCCGAAAAACCCCTTAGAGAGTAGGTTTGAAAGCGATTAAACAGAGTTTATTTTTGAGCAATTTTGATGAAAAAACGCGAAAATAACCATGAAGGAAGCGTTTTATCGAAAAAAGGACTTCAGATTCGTGTTCAGCACCCCGAAAAACCCCTTAGAGAGTAGGTTTGAAAGCGATTAAACAGAGTTTATTTTTGAGCAATTTTGATGAAAAAACGCGAAAATAACCATGAAGGAAGCGTTTTATCGAAAAAAGGACTTCAGATTCGTGTTCAGCACCCCGAAAAACCCCTTAGAGAGTAGGTTTGAAAGCGATTAAACAGAGTTTATTTTTGAGCAATTTTGATGAAAAAACGCGAAAATAACCATGAAGGAAGCGTTTTATCGAAAAAAGGACTTCAGATTCGTGTTCAGCACCCCGAAAAACCCCTTAGAGAGTAGGTTTGAAAGCGATTAAACAGAGTTTATTTTTGAGCAATTTTGATGAAAAAACGCGAAAATAACCATGAAGGAAGCGTTTTATCGAAAAAAGGACTTCAGATTCGTGTTCAGCACCCCGAAAAACCCCTTAGAGAGTAGGTTTGAAAGCGATTAAACAGAGTTTATTTTTGAGCAATTTTGATGAAAAAACGCGAAAATAACCATGAAGGAAGCGTTTTATCGAAAAAAGGACTTCAGATTCGTGTTCAGCACCCCGAAAAACCCCTTAGAGAGTAGGTTTGAAAGCGATTAAACAGAGTTTATTTTTGAGCAATTTTGATGAAAAAACGCGAAAATAACCATGAAGGAAGCGTTTTATCGAAAAAAGGACTTCAGATTCGTGTTCAGCACCCCGAAAAACCCCTTAGAGAGTAGGTTTGAAAGCGATTAAACAGAGTTTATTTTTGAGCAATTTTGATGAAAAAACGCGAAAATAACCATGAAGGAAGCGTTTTATCGAAAAAAGGACTTCAGATTCGTGTTCAGCACCCCGAAAAACCCCTTAGAGAGTAGGTTTGAAAGCGATTAAACAGAGTTTATTTTTGAGCAATTTTGATGAAAAAACGCGAAAATAACCATGAAGGAAGCGTTTTATCGAAAAAAGGACTTCAGATTCGTGTTCAGCACCCCGAAAACCCCTTAGAGAGTAGGTTTGAAAGCGATTAAACAGAGTTTATTTTTGAGCAATTTTGATGAAAAAACGCGAAAATAACCATGAAGGAAGCGTTTTATCGAAAAAAGGACTTCAGATTCGTGTTCAGCACCCCGAAAAACCCCTTAGAGAGTAGGTTTGAAAGCGATTAAACAGAGTTTATTTTTGAGCAATTTTGATGAAAAAACGCGAAAATAACCATGAAGGAAGCGTTTTATCGAAAAAAGGACTTCAGATTCGTGTTCAGCACCCCGAAAAACCCCTTAGAGAGTAGGTTTGAAAGCGATTAAACAGAGTTTATTTTTGAGCAATTTTGATGAAAAAACGCGAAAATAACCATGAAGGAAGCGTTTTATCGAAAAAAGGACTTCAGATTCGTGTTCAGCACCCCGAAAACCCCTTAGAGAGTAGGTTTGAAAGCGATTAAACAGAGTTTATTTTTGAGCAATTTTGATGAAAAAACGCGAAAATAACCATGAAGGAAGCGTTTTATCGAAAAAAGGACTTCAGATTCGTGTTCAGCACCCCGAAAAACCCCTTAGAGAGTAGGTTTGAAAGCGATTAAACAGAGTTTATTTTTGAGCAATTTTGATGAAAAAACGCGAAAATAACCATGAAGGAAGCGTTTTATCGAAAAAAGGACTTCTCATTCGTGTTCAGCACCCCGAAAAACCCCTTAGAGAGTAGGTTTGAAAGCGATTAAACAGAGTTTATTTTTGAGCAATTTTGATGAAAAAACGCGAAAATAACCATGAAGGAAGCGTTTTATCGAAAAAAGGACTTCAGATTCGTGTTCAGCACCCCGAAAAACCCCTTAGAGAGTAGGTTTGAAAGCGATTAAACAGAGTTTATTTTTGAGCAATTTTGATGAAAAAACGCGAAAATAACCATGAAGGAAGCGTTTTATCGAAAAAAGGACTTCAGATTCGTGTTCAGCACCCCGAAAAACCCCTTAGAGAGTAGGTTTGAAAGCGATTAAACAGAGTTTATTTTTGAGCAATTTTGATGAAAAAACGCGAAAATAACCATGAAGGAAGCGTTTTATCGAAAAAAGGACTTCAGATTCGTGTTCAGCACCCCGAAAAACCCCTTAGAGAGTAGGTTTGAAAGCGATTAAACAGAGTTTATTTTTGAGCAATTTTGATGAAAAAACGCGAAAATAACCATGAAGGAAGCGTTTTATCGAAAAAAGGACTTCAGATTCGTGTTCAGCACCCCGAAAAACCCCTTAGAGAGTAGGTTTGAAAGCGATTAAACAGAGTTTATTTTTGAGCAATTTTGATGAAAAAACGCGAAAATAACCATGAAGGAAGCGTTTTATCGAAAAAAGGACTTCAGATTCGTGTTCAGCACCCCGAAAAACCCCTTAGAGAGTAGGTTTGAAAGCGATTAAACAGAGTTTATTTTTGAGCAATTTTGATGAAAAAACGCGAAAATAACCATGAAGGAAGCGTTTTATCGAAAAAAGGACTTCAGATTCGTGTTCAGCACCCCGAAAAACCCCTTAGAGAGTAGGTTTGAAAGCGATTAAACAGAGTTTATTTTTGAGCAATTTTGATGAAAAAACGCGAAAATAACCATGAAGGAAGCGTTTTATCGAAAAAAGGACTTCAGATTCGTGTTCAGCACCCCGAAAAACCCCTTAGAGAGTAGGTTTGAAAGCGATTAAACAGAGTTTATTTTTGAGCAATTTTGATGAAAAAACGCGAAAATAACCATGAAGGAAGCGTTTTATCGAAAAAAGGACTTCAGATTCGTGTTCAGCACCCCGAAAAACCCCTTAGAGAGTAGGTTTGAAAGCGATTAAACAGAGTTTATTTTTGAGCAATTTTGATGAAAAAACGCGAAAATAACCATGAAGGAAGCGTTTTATCGAAAAAAGGACTTCAGATTCGTGTTCAGCACCCCGAAAAACCCCTTAAGAGAGTAGGTTTGAAAGCGATTAAACAGAGTTTATTTTTGAGCAATTTTGATGAAAAAACGCGAAAATAACCATGAAGGAAGCGTTTTATCGAAAAAAGGACTTCAGATTATCGAAAAAAGGACTTCAGATTCGTGTTCAGCACCCCGAAAAACCCCTTAGAGAGTAGGTTTGAGAGAGATTAAACAGAGTTTATTTTTGAGCAATTTTGATGAAAAAACGCGAAAATAACCATGAAGGAAGCGTTTTATCGAAAAAAGGACTTCAGATTCGTGTTCAGCACCCCGAAAAACCCCTTAGAGAGTAGGTTTGAAAGCGATTAAACAGAGTTTATTTTTGAGCAATTTTGATGAAAAAACGCGAAAATAACCATGAAGGAAGCGTTTTATCGAAAAAAGGACTTCAGATTCGTGTTCAGCACCCCGAAAAACCCCTTAGAGAGTAGGTTTGAAAGCGATTAAACAGAGTTTATTTTTGAGCAATTTTGATGAAAAAACGCGAAAATAACCATGAAGGAAGCGTTTTATCGAAAAAAAGGACTTCAGATTCGTGTTCAGCACCCCGAAAAACCCCTTAGAGAGTAGGTTTGAAAGCGATTAAACAGAGTTTATTTTTGGCAATTTTTGAAAAAGCAATTTTGATGAAAAAACGCGAAAATAACCATGAAGGAAGCGTTTTATCGAAAAAGGACTTCAGATTCGTGTTCAGCACCCCGAAAAACCCCTTAGAGAGTAGGTTTGAAAGCGATTAAACAGAGTTTATTTTTGAGCAATTTTGATGAAAAAACGCGAAAATAACCATGAAGGAAGCGTTTTATCGAAAAAAGGACTTCAGATTCGTGTTCAGCACCCCGAAAAACCCCTTAGAGAGTAGGTTTGAAAGCGATTAAACAGAGTTTATTTTTGAGCAATTTTGATGAAAAAACGCGAAAATAACCATGAAGGAAGCGTTTTATCGAAAAAAGGACTTCAGATTCGTGTTCAGCACCCCGAAAAACCCCTTAGAGAGTAGGTTTGAAAGCGATTAAACAGAGTTTATTTTTGAGCAATTTTGATGAAAAAACGCGAAAATAACCATGAAGGAAGCGTTTTATCGAAAAAGGACTTCAGATTCGTGTTCAGCACCCCGAAAACCCCTTAGAGAGTAGGTTTGAAAGCGATTAAACAGAGTTTATTTTTGAGCAATTTTGATGAAAAAACGCGAAAATAACCATGAAGGAAGCGTTTTATCGAAAAAAGGACTTCAGATTCGTGTTCAGCACCCCGAAAAACCCCTTAGAGAGTAGGTTTGAAAGCGATTAAACAGAGTTTATTTTTGAGCAATTTTGATGAAAAAACGCGAAAATAACCATGAAGGAAGCGTTTTATCGAAAAAAGGACTTCAGATTCGTGTTCAGCACCCCGAAAAACCCCTTAGAGAGTAGGTTTGAAAGCGATTAAACAGAGTTTATTTTTGAGCAATTTTGATGAAAAAACGCGAAAATAACCATGAAGGAAGCGTTTTATCGAAAAAAGGACTTCAGATTCGTGTTCAGCACCCCGAAAACCCCTTAGAGAGTAGGTTTGAAAGCGATTAAACAGAGTTTATTTTTGAGCAATTTTGATGAAAAAACGCGAAAATAACCATGAAGGAAGCGTTTTATCGAAAAAAGGACTTCAGATTCGTGTTCAGCACCCCGAAAAACCCCTTAGAGAGTAGGTTTGAAAGCGATTAAACAGAGTTTATTTTTGAGCAATTTTGATGAAAAAACGCGAAAATAACCATGAAGGAAGCGTTTTATCGAAAAAAGGACTTCAGATTCGTGTTCAGCACCCCGAAAAACCCCTTAGAGAGTAGGTTTGAAAGCGATTAAACAGAGTTTATTTTTGAGCAATTTTGATGAAAAAACGCGAAAATAACCATGAAGGAAGCGTTTTATCGAAAAAAGGACTTCAGATTCGTGTTCAGCACCCCGAAAAACCCCTTAGAGAGTAGGTTTGAAAGCGATTAAACAGAGTTTATTTTTGAGCAATTTTGATGAAAAAACGCGAAAATAACCATGAAGGAAGCGTTTTATCGAAAAAAGGACTTCAGATTCGTGTTCAGCACCCCGAAAAACCCCTTAGAGAGTAGGTTTGAAAGCGATTAAACAGAGTTTATTTTTGAGCAATTTTGATGAAAAAACGCGAAAATAACCATGAAGGAAGCGTTTTATCGAAAAAGGACTTCAGATTCGTGTTCAGCACCCCGAAAAACCCCTTAGAGAGTAGGTTTGAAAGCGATTAAACAGAGTTAATTTTTGAGCAATTTTGATGAAAAAACGCGAAAATAACCATGAAGGAAGCGTTTTATCGAAAAAAGGACTTCAGATTCGTGTTCAGCACCCCGAAAAACCCCTTAGAGAGTAGGTTTGAAAGCGATTAAACAGAGTTTATTTTTGAGCAATTTTGATGAAAAAACGCGAAAATAACCATGAAGGAAGCGTTTTATCGAAAAAAGGACTTCAGATTCGTGTTCAGCACCCCGAAAAACCCCTTAGAGAGTAGGTTTGAAAGCGATTAAACAGAGTTTATTTTTGAGCAATTTTGATGAAAAAACGCGAAAATAACCATGAAGGAAGCGTTTTATCGAAAAAAGGACTTCAGATTCGTGTTCAGCACCCCGAAAAACCCCTTAGAGAGTAGGTTTGAAAGCGATTAAACAGAGTTTATTTTTGAGCAATTTTGATGAAAAAACGCGAAAATAACCATGAAGGAAGCGTTTTATCGAAAAAAGGACTTCAGATTCGTGTTCAGCACCCCGAAAAACCCCTTAGAGAGTAGGTTTGAAAGCGATTAAACAGAGTTTATTTTTGAGCAATTTTGATGAAAAAACGCGAAAATAACCATGAAGGAAGCGTTTTATCGAAAAAAGGACTTCAGATTCGTGTTCAGCACCCCGAAAAACCCCTTAGAGAGTAGGTTTGAAAGCGATTAAACAGAGTTTATTTTTGAGCAATTTTGATGAAAAAACGCGAAAATAACCATGAAGGAAGCGTTTTATCGAAAAAGGACTTCAGATTCGTGTTCAGCACCCCGAAAAACCCCTTAGAGAGTAGGTTTGAAAGCGATTAAACAGAGTTTATTTTTGAGCAATTTTGATGAAAAAACGCGAAAATAACCATGAAGGAAGCGTTTTATCGAAAAAGGACTTCAGATTCGTGTTCAGCACCCCGAAAAACCCCTTAGAGAGTAGGTTTGAAAGCGATCAAACAGAGTTTATTTTTGAGCAATTTTGATGAAAAAACGCGAAAATAACCATGAAGGAAGCGTTTTATCGAAAAAAGGACTTCAGATTCGTGTTCAGCACCCCGAAAAACCCCTTAGAGTAGGTTTGAAAGCGATTAAACAGAGTTTATTTTTGAGCAATTTTGATGAAAAAACGCGAAAATAACCACGAAGGAAGCGTTTTATCGAAAAAAGGACTTCAGATTCGTGTTCAGCACCCCGAAAAACCCCTTAGAGAGTAGGTTTGAAAGCGATTAAACAGAGTTTATTTTTGAGCAATTTTGATGAAAAAACGCGAAAATAACCATGAAGGAAGCGTTTTATCGAGAAAAGGACTTCAGATTCGTGTTCAGCACCCCGAAAAACCCCTTAGGGAGTAGGTTTGAAAGCGATTAGACAGAGTTAATTTTTGAGCAATTTTGATGAAAAAACGCGAAAATAACCATGAAGGAAGCGTTTTATCGAAAAAAGGACTTCAGATTCGTGTTCAGCACCCCGAAAAACCCCTTAGAGAGTAGGTTTGAAAGAGATTAAACAGAGTTTATTTTTGAGCAATTTTGATGAAAAAACGCGAAAATAACCATGAAGGAAGCGTTTTATCGAAAAAAGGACCTCAGATTCGTGTTCAGCACCCCGAAAAACCCCTTAGAGAGTAGGTTTGAAAGCGATTAAACAGAGTTTATTTTTGAGCAATTTTGATGAAAAAACGCGAAAATAACCATGAAGGAAGCGTTTTATCGAAAAAAGGACTTCAGATTCGTGTTCAGCACCCCGAAAAACCCCTTAGAGAGTAGGTTTGAAAGCGATTAAACAGAGTTTATTTTTGAGCAATTTTGATGAAAAAACGCGAAAATAACCATGAAGGAAGCGTTTTATCGAAAAAAGGACTTCAGATTCGTGTTCAGCACCCCGAAAACCCCTTAGAGAGTAGGTTTGAAAGCGATTAAACAGAGTTTATTTTTGAGCAATTTTGATGAAAAAACGCGAAAATAACCATGAAGGAAGCGTTTTATCGAAAAAGGACTTCAGATTCGTGTTCAGCACCCCGAAAAACCCCTTAGAGAGTAGGTTTGAAAGCGATTAAACAGAGTTTATTTTTGAGCAATTTTGATGAAAAAACGCGAAAATAACCATGAAGGAAGCGTTTTATCGAAAAAAGGACTTCAGATTCGTGTTCAGCACCCCGAAAAACCCCTTAGAGAGTAGGTTTGAAAGCGATTAAACAGAGTTTATTTTTGAGCAATTTTGATGAAAAAACGCGAAAATAACCATGAAGGAAGCGTTTTATCGAAAAAGGACTTCAGATTCGTGTTCAGCACCCCGAAAAACCCCTTAGAGAGTAGGTTTGAAAGCGATTAAACAGAGTTTATTTTTGAGCAATTTTGATGAAAAAACGCGAAAATAACCATGAAGGAAGCGTTTTATCGAAAAAAGGACTTCAGATTCGTGTTCAGCACCCCGAAAAACCCCTTAGAGAGTAGGTTTGAAAGCGATTAAACAGAGTTTATTTTTGAGCAATTTTGATGAAAAAACGCGAAAATAACCATGAAGGAAGCGTTTTATCGAAAAAAGGACTTCAGATTCGTGTTCAGCACCCCGAAAACCCCTTAGAGAGTAGGTTTGAAAGCGATTAAACAGAGTTTATTTTTGAGCAATTTTGATGAAAAAACGCGAAAATAACCATGAAGGAAGCGTTTTATCGAAAAAAGGACTTCAGATTCGTGTTCAGCACCCCGAAAAACCCCTTAGAGAGTAGGTTTGAAAGCGATTAAACAGAGTTTATTTTTGAGCAATTTTGATGAAAAAACGCGAAAATAACCATGAAGGAAGCGTTTTATCGAAAAAAGGACTTCAGATTCGTGTTCAGCACCCCGAAAAACCCCTTAGAGAGTAGGTTTGAAAGCGATTAAACAGAGTTTATTTTTGAGCAATTTTGATGAAAAAACGCGAAAATAACCATGAAGGAAGCGTTTTATCGAAAAAAGGACTTCAGATTCGTGTTCAGCACCCCGAAAAACCCCTTAGAGAGTAGGTTTGAAAGCGATTAAACAGAGTTTATTTTTGAGCAATTTTGATGAAAAAACGCGAAAATAACCATGAAGGAAGCGTTTTATCGAAAAAAGGACTTCAGATTCGTGTTCAGCACCCCGAAAAACCCCTTAGAGAGTAGGTTTGAAAGCGATTAAACAGAGTTTATTTTTGAGCAATTTTGATGAAAAAACGCGAAAATAACCATGAAGGAAGCGTTTTATCGAAAAAAGGACTTCAGATTCGTGTTCAGCACCCCGAAAACCCCTTAGAGAGTAGGTTTGAAAGCGATTAAACAGAGTTTATTTTTGAGCAATTTTGATGAAAAAACGCGAAAATAACCATGAAGGAAGCGTTTTATCGAAAAAAGGACTTCAGATTCGTGTTCAGCACCCCGAAAAACCCCTTAGAGAGTAGGTTTGAAAGCGATTAAACAGAGTTTATTTTTGAGCAATTTTGATGAAAAAACGCGAAAATAACCATGAAGGAAGCGTTTTATCGAAAAAAGGACTTCAGATTCGTGTTCAGCACCCCGAAAAACCCCTTAGAGAGTAGGTTTGAAAGCGATTAAACAGAGTTTATTTTTGAGCAATTTTGATGAAAAAACGCGAAAATAACCATGAAGGAAGCGTTTTATCGAAAAAAGGACTTCAGATTCGTGTTCAGCACCCCGAAAACCCCTTAGAGAGTAGGTTTGAAAGCGATTAAACAGAGTTTATTTTTGAGCAATTTTGATGAAAAAACGCGAAAATAACCATGAAGGAAGCGTTTTATCGAAAAAAGGACTTCAGATTCGTGTTCAGCACCCCGAAAACCCCTTAGAGAGTAGGTTTGAAAGCGATTAAACAGAGTTTATTTTTGAGCAATTTTGATGAAAAAACGCGAAAATAACCATGAAGGAAGCGTTTTATCGAAAAAAGGACTTCAGATTCGTGTTCAGCACCCCGAAAAACCCCTTAGAGAGTAGGTTTGAAAGCGATTAAACAGAGTTTATTTTTGAGCAATTTTGATGAAAAAACGCGAAAATAACCATGAAGGAAGCGTTTTATCGAAAAAAGGACTTCAGATTCGTGTTCAGCACCCCGAAAAACCCCTTAGAGAGTAGGTTTGAAAGCGATTAAACAGAGTTTATTTTTGAGCAATTTTGATGAAAAAACGCGAAAATAACCATGAAGGAAGCGTTTTATCGAAAAAAGGACTTCAGATTCGTGTTCAGCACCCCGAAAAACCCCTTAGAGAGTAGGTTTGAAAGCGATTAAACAGAGTTTATTATTGAGCAATTTTGATGAAAAAACGCGAAAATAACCATGAAGGAAGCGTTTTATCGAAAAAAGGACTTCAGATTCGTGTTCAGCACCCCGAAAAACCCCTTAGAGAGTAGGTTTGAAAGCGATTAAACAGAGTTTATTTTTGAGCAATTTTGATGAAAAAACGCGAAAATAACCATGAAGGAAGCGTTTTATCGAAAAAAGGACTTCAGATTCGTGTTCAGCACCCCGAAAAACCCCTTAGAGAGTAGGTTTGAAAGCGATTAAACAGAGTTTATTTTTGAGCAATTTTGATGAAAAAACGCGAAAATAACCATGAAGGAAGCGTTTTATCGAAAAAAGGACTTCAGATTCGTGTTCAGCACCCCGAAAACCCCTTAGAGAGTAGGTTTGAAAGCGATTAAACAGAGTTTATTTTTGAGCAATTTTGATGAAAAAACGCGAAAATAACCATGAAGGAAGCGTTTTATCGAAAAAAGGACTTCAGATTCGTGTTCAGCACCCCGAAAAACCCCTTAGAGAGTAGGTTTGAAAGCGATTAAACAGAGTTTATTTTTGAGCAATTTTGATGAAAAAACGCGAAAATAACCATGAAGGAAGCGTTTTATCGAAAAAAGGACTTCAGATTCGTGTTCAGCACCCCGAAAAACCCCTTAGAGAGTAGGTTTGAAAGCGATTAAACAGAGTTTATTTTTGAGCAATTTTGATGAAAAAACGCGAAAATAACCATGAAGGAAGCGTTTTATCGAAAAAAGGACTTCAGATTCGTGTTCAGCACCCCGAAAAACCCCTTAGAGAGTAGGTTTGAAAGCGATTAAACAGAGTTTATTTTTGAGCAATTTTGATGAAAAAACGCGAAAATAACCATGAAGGAAGCGTTTTATCGAAAAAAGGACTTCAGATTCGTGTTCAGCACCCCGAAAACCCCTTAGAGAGTAGGTTTGAAAGCGATTAAACAGAGTTTATTTTTGAGCAATTTTGATGAAAAAACGCGAAAATAACCATGAAGGAAGCGTTTTATCGAAAAAAGGACTTCAGATTCGTGTTCAGCACCCCGAAAAACCCCTTAGAGAGTAGGTTTGAAAGCGATTAAACAGAGTTTATTTTTGAGCAATTTTGATGAAAAAACGCGAAAATAACCATGAAGGAAGCGTTTTATCGAAAAAAGGACTTCAGATTCGTGTTCAGCACCCCGAAAAACCCCTTAGAGAGTAGGTTTGAAAGCGATTAAACAGAGTTTATTTTTGAGCAATTTTGATGAAAAAACGCGAAAATAACCATGAAGGAAGCGTTTTATCGAAAAAAGGACTTCAGATTCGTGTTCAGCACCCCGAAAACCCCTTAGAGAGTAGGTTTGAAAGCGATTAAACAGAGTTTATTTTTGAGCAATTTTGATGAAAAAACGCGAAAATAACCATGAAGGAAGCGTTTTATCGAAAAAAGGACTTCAGATTCGTGTTCAGCACCCCGAAAAACCCCTTAGAGAGTAGGTTTGAAAGCGATTAAACAGAGTTTATTTTTGAGCAATTTTGATGAAAAAACGCGAAAATAACCATGAAGGAAGCGTTTTATCGAAAAAAGGACTTCAGATTCGTGTTCAGCACCCCGAAAAACCCCTTAGAGAGTAGGTTTGAAAGCGATTAAACAGAGTTTATTTTTGAGCAATTTTGATGAAAAAACGCGAAAATAACCATGAAGGAAGCGTTTTATCGAAAAAAGGACTTCAGATTCGTGTTCAGCACCCCGAAAAACCCCTTAGAGAGTAGGTTTGAAAGCGATTAAACAGAGTTTATTTTTGAGCAATTTTGATGAAAAAACGCGAAAATAACCATGAAGGAAGCGTTTTATCGAAAAAAGGACTTCAGATTCGTGTTCAGCACCCCGAAAACCCCTTAGAGAGTAGGTTTGAAAGCGATTAAACAGAGTTTATTTTTGAGCAATTTTGATGAAAAAACGCGAAAATAACCATGAAGGAAGCGTTTTATCGAAAAAAGGACTTCAGATTCGTGTTCAGCACCCCGAAAACCCCTTAGAGAGTAGGTTTGAAAGCGATTAAACAGAGTTTATTTTTGAGCAATTTTGATGAAAAAACGCGAAAATAACCATGAAGGAAGCGTTTTATCGAAAAAAGGACTTCAGATTCGTGTTCAGCACCCCGAAAAACCCCTTAGAGAGTAGGTTTGAAAGCGATTAAACAGAGTTTATTTTTGAGCAATTTTGATGAAAAAACGCGAAAATAACCATGAAGGAAGCGTTTTATCGAAAAAAGGACTTCAG
The DNA here is from genome assembly GCA_031894815.1 of Creontiades dilutus. NCBI lineage: Eukaryota > Metazoa > Arthropoda > Insecta > Hemiptera > Miridae > Creontiades > Creontiades dilutus. The sequence goes on from JAVIWC010001059.1 coordinate 22,660, forward strand.
ATTCGTGTTCAGCACCCCGAAAAACCCCTTAGAGAGTAGGTTTGAAAGCGATTAAACAGAGTTTATTTTTGAGCAATTTTGATGAAAAAACGCGAAAATAACCATGAAGGAAGCGTTTTATCGAAAAAAGGACTTCAGATTCGTGTTCAGCACCCCGAAAACCCCTTAGAGAGTAGGTTTGAAAGCGATTAAACAGAGTTTATTTTTGAGCAATTTTGATGAAAAAACGCGAAAATAACCATGAAGGAAGCGTTTTATCGAAAAAAGGACTTCAGATTCGTGTTCAGCACCCCGAAAACCCCTTAGAGAGTAGGTTTGAAAGCGATTAAACAGAGTTTATTTTTGAGCAATTTTGATGAAAAAACGCGAAAATAACCATGAAGGAAGCGTTTTATCGAAAAAAGGACTTCAGAAAAGGACTTCAAATTCGTGTTCAGCACCCCGAAAAACCCCTTAAAGAGTAGGTTTGAAAGAGATTAAACAGAGTTTATTTTTGAGCAATTTTGATGAAAAAACGCGAAAATAACCATGAAGGAAGCGTTTTATCGAAAAAAGGACTTCAGATTCGTGTTCAGCACCCCGAAAAACCCCTTAGAGTAGGTTTGAAAGCGATTAAACAGAGTTTATTTTTGAGCAATTTTGATGAAAAAACGCGAAAATAACCATGAAGGAAGCGTTTTATCGAAAAAAGGACTTCAGATTCGTGTTCAGCACCCCGAAAAACCCCTTAGAGAGTAGGTTTGAAAGCGATTAAACAGAGTTTATTTTTGAGCAATTTTGATGAAAAAACGCGAAAATAACCATGAAGGAAGCGTTTTATCGAAAAAAGGACTTCAGATTCGTGTTCAGCACCCCGAAATACCCCCTAGAGAGTAGGTTTGAAAGCGATTAAACAGAGTTTATTTTTGAGCAATTTTGATGAAAAAACGCGAAAATAACCATGAAGGAAGCGTTTTATCGAAAAAAGGACTTCAGATTCGTGTTCAGCACCCCGAAAAACCCCTTAGCGAGTAGGTTTGAAA
>JAVIWC010001062.1:0-22741 GCA_031894815.1 Creontiades dilutus
TTTTAAATTGAGTTTTTGAGGCACACAAATATGATCAACAGATCAATCCAAATAGGTGTTTTGGTCGAGAACAGATTTACGTGCTCTATGCATATCTCCTGAAATTCAGTAATAGCTCTATCACCTGTGAAACACGCACACTCCAAAGCTTAGTAGAAATTCAAATCATGAACGCAAGCCAATTTTTGTAAGGAAGCGTTCGTTTGGATGGAACAAAAATAGAGAATTATCCAAAAAAAAAAAGAAAATGAAATGAAGGGTTTAAGTAGTACGTAGGTATAATGTAGTGATAATCCAAAACAGCCCACTAAGAACGAGAGACTTCACTGGGATATGCCTGACACAATCAATCTCTGGTGTCATTGACATATACTGAGCTGAGGTGACGGAAGAGTGTGAAAATGCGGATTGAAGCAACTCCATAAATAAATGTTTGGCTCAATATGTAAACTACCTGTTTGAATTAGTTTACATATGTTCATGATCATTATAAAATATAGTTCTCGTGAAAGTTTTGATCTGCGGATTCTGCTACTAGAAAATAATTTATTTATTAGGTTACGGGCCCAGCACGCTTCCACTCCCAGAAATCCGGGAATGACACCACTCAATTCTGATCCATGTGTGTACCAAGCTCGTGTGAATGACGACATAATAATTCTAGCAATATATGTCGACGATCTATGGCTGGCTTCTGGCAATCCCAAATTGATTGAAAAGGTGAAAAAGAGCTTGATGAACGAGTTCAAGATGAAATACCTTGGTCCAATTCACTATGGCCTAGGAATCGAATTTACCCAATACCAAAACGAGGGGAAGTTATTCATGTCCCAGAAGAAGTATACGCAGGACATTTTGAAGCGTTTTGGAATGGAAAATTCGAAACCACTAAAAACCCCACTTGGAATTGGACTAAAGCTGAAAAAACCAGAGAAAGCAGATGTAAATGAGATGTCCAAATACCCGTATCAACGACTGATCGGATCATTGGGTCGTATTCATAAAAAAAAGGATATGCTTATACTTGCAAAATTAGAAGGATATCCTTCTGTTTATATTCATAATAATCGCGAGGAACCTTATACTCGAAGAAGAGTACAAGCATAACCTTATACTCGAAGAAAAGTAAATGGGTATTCATAAAGTTGACCATTTACTTCATGAAAAAAGGATATCCTCCAAAAATGTTGAGGTTGCTCAGTAGCAGACTCAGCTCCGTAGTGGCAGGTTGTTCTATACAGTTTTTCAGCGCGATGGCCGAATTCGTGGACGTGAGAGAAGTGAAACATTACAAGCCACGTTTGCCAACGCTTGTGCGTGATTTCAAATCTTTATACCGATTCGAAGAGGAAAATGTGCAGTGGCTTGCTGTCAGGTTTTTAGGAGCATGTGAAGAAACTCGGGGAGGTGCCTTGTCTCCGGTTCATCGAATGAAGGTATGTTTGCGTTACCTCAGCGATCCAGGCTATCAAAAAGGCATCGGTCAAGAACTTGGTGTTAGTCAAGCTACGGTATCTCGGACCGTGGATACAGTAGTTCAATTATGAAAAATAGGCACAAGAATGGATCAAGTTTCCAGTTGCGTGAAATAAGCGGAGGGAAACAGAAATGGCAGGCGTTATGTTCTAACAGGTGTACTCACGTCGGGATACTAAAACCGAAAATCCATGGAGATGAGTACATCAATCGGAAAGGCAATCCAACTCTAAATGTACAAGCCACCTGTGACTCCAGAGAAATGTTCACTAGTGTCGACGTTAGTTGGCCAGGATCCGTGCACAACTCGAGGATATGGAAAAAAAAAAAAAAAAAAAAAAATACCTACTGAAATAGGTAGGTCTACTCGTCTGCGAGAAGGTATATCCTTGCACTTATAAGCTGTGATCATTATGCTTAGAAGGATATGATGAATAGCCCATTGATGTACCTATGCGGACATCAGCTATGCTGACCTTTTGCTGGGGAACACTGGCAAGCTGCGAGCTTAGATCCGGAATTACACTTCTACTTCATTATGCGGCGGTTGAATTTAAATATTTTGATGAAGGATATGCTTCATCGAAAATTTTACCTGGCAACTTGGAGTCGGAGTTGACGAATCAAATCGAGGGGAAGTGTGATAGTTCTCGTGAAAGTTTTGATCTGCGGATTCTGCTACTAGAAAATAATTTATTTATTAAAGAGGTGACTTCAAATAACAGAAAAAGGAGAGGAAAGAATTCCGATGACATTTCAGGGAAGTGGAGAGGAGATTTACTGGGCAAGGAACTGGTACGATGAAAGAGTTGAACTTACTTGAAAATCCGCCAATGGCGTAGAGGGTGTTGCCTGCAGCTACGAGTCCCAAATTCGATCGAGGTTGCGCCATCGACGGGCCCGTGGACCAGGACCCGGTGACCGGGTCGAAGACTTCGGTGCTGCTCAGGGAATGACTTCCATCCCAGCCGCCGACACAGTACAGCTTGCCTGAAGAAAGAGCACAACGTGAGTTGCAGCAGAGAGTTGGACATCAGCTAACAAGTGTATTACAGCTACAGCAAACAGTACAGTTTGCCTGCAGGAAGTGAGAGCACAACGTGAGTTGCAGCAGAGAGTTGGACATCAGCTAACTAGTGTATTACATGTATTACAGGTACAGCAAACAGTACAGTTTGCCTGCAGGAAGCGAGAGTGTCAACATGCGATTCCAGCAGGATGTAAAGGACAATAGGCGCTGTATACACAGGGTGGCAGAGTTGGACATCAGCTAACTAGTGTATTACAGTATTACAGGTACAGCAAACAGTACAGTTTGCCTGCAGGAAGCGAGAGTGTCAACATGCAATTCCAGCAGGATGTAAAGGACTATAGAAGCTGTGTACACAGGGTGCCAGAGTTGGACATCAGCTAACTAGCATATTGCAGCTTCCCAAATAGTACAGCTTGCTTGAATGAAGCCTAAGATTCACATACGGATGTAAATGATAATATATCATCTAAAGGTATTTAACTCAGATAACCGATTGCCAAAAATATTGGGAAAGGAATGCCTCAAGCATAACGTCTTTTGGGCGAGGGATTGGGACTCATTGATCAGTAAATACGGCCTTTCCATAGATAAAAGTGGAGATGTTCAGTTATGGAGTCGGGATTTTGTTGTGGTGCTGGAAGGCGTTGCTGATGAATACCGGGAACATTTCATGAATAAAGTTCTGGAGTCCGAAAGGCATCAGCAGTACCGAGAACTCCGGACCAGCTCGAGAGTGATAGCGCAGATCTTGGGGAATGGGCCATTTTGGATAACCAAATGGCTGTTTAAGCTAAGAGGCGACATACTTGCACTTAGGAGCCGCCCTTATGAGAGTGAAGAGCAATCGTGTCCCATGTGTAGCGTTAATGCCATTGAAAATGCTTTCCATTTCACCGCGCAGTGCTCAGCATACACCATGGTTAGGCGCAAATGGCTTGGTAAATCGGTGATTTGCAGGGAGGAATACATGCGTCTCTTGGAGAGGGCAGAGGTTAACCTCGCTAGATATTGTAGGGTGGACTGGCAACTCCGTGTAAGAGCCATTGCTCTGAATACGGTCTTTAGTTTGTGGGGCAGGTGATGTGTATAGTAGTAAAAGTTATAAATATATGTATAAATTATTTGTATAAATCCTTAAAATTCTTCCTCTGCTAGTGATAGAATATGTTATAACCATAAATAATATTTAAAAACAGTTGTTGAACTCATCTGTCGATCCTAATAGGATCAAGATTATCAACATGACTCTCCATATCTATTGTAAAGCTTATTCATTGTTCTAAATAAAGACCAGCTCCTCGTCTGGGGGTGATCAGGGGAGGCCCGGATGTCCACACTCCTGTTGCAGGATCAAAAATTTCGACCGAGGCAAGACAATTCCAACCATCGCAACCGCCAACGGCCCAAACTCGCCCGGCGAAACCGCACGCCCCGGCTTGGTATCTTCCTGAACAACGTCGAAACAAAGTCAAAAAACGTTGTAACTCTTTCGATTATCGTGTTAATGGACATTTCTGGTAAAAACTCTGTTTTTTCACTGACCTGTGTTCAAAGGAGCGATAGACACCCACTCGTTGGTCGCTGGATTGAAGAGATCGGCGCGTCTGATGCCCGCTTGCCCGTCGTAGCCTCCTATGCAGTAGATGAGATCGTCCATAGCGCAAACGCCTGTCAACACACATTCGTCACCATCAGAGCAAACCAGCTTAGTCCAAAACACAATCCATCAATTCCACTCTTGGCGAGGAGAAATATTGCAAACTTTCACTCGAGCGAGTGTATTTGGTTCCCAGCAAGTATTTGCTGGCAATCGTTGGTAAATGCAGCAAACGCTTTCACTGGGGTTTATCATTCAAGATTTGAATTTCTACTAAGCTTCGGAGTGTGCTTGCATCACAGGTGATAGAGCGATTATTGAATTTCAGGAGATATGCATAGAGCACGTAAATCAGTTCTCAACCAAAATACCTATTTGAATTGATCAGTTGATCATATTTGTGTGCATCCTGAAATTCAATAATCGCCCTATCACCTGAGAAACACGCCCACTCCAAATTCATACTACGAATGCAAGCCAAATGAATAAAATCGAATAATAAACCCCAGTGAAAGAATTTGCAGCGTTTCATGCATATCAGAATGCTTCAACCAGTGTATCGGCTACAAAGCCTTTTAGGAGTTCACTCCAGTATACACATTACTACATCACTAGGTTACTGACATCAACACAAAAACAATAATAAACCAAAATAACGCGAATTTTTGCACCATAAGATCATGCCATACATCAGGTATGGTTTGAGCTACGCACCAGGGGAGGTTTACCCCAGTAATTATATTGAATGATAAACCCCAGTAATAATATTGAATAGTATTTACCTATATATTATCAGCGTTTCATGCATATCAGAATGCTTCAACCGGTGTATCGGCTATAAACTACAAGTATCCACATCGGCTATCACTCCAGTATCCACATTCACTACAACTCAACGCTATCGCCCGGACATCACTGGGTTACAAACAAACAATAATGAACCAAAAAACGCAAATGTTGGCACCATAAATCGGGCCATACATCGGGAATGGTTTGACCTACGGACGTGGGGAGGGGCTCATTCGATTCCTCGTGGTATGTTCTTCAAAAAGAGTACAAATTTAAGCCGCTTCGACTTGTTTTGAGGTTTTTAGGGATTTTACAAAACTTTGACAGCCCTTAAAGGGCACTTTAAATTGAGTGAGAGAGCTGGCTCAAGAATTTGGGCGTCGTCGGACCAAGATGGATTTTTCCTGAAAATTTCAGATCTTTTGCTCCAGCCGTTTGGGAGAAATCGTGCGTACGGTGGACAAGAAGGAAACATTTTTATTGCAGATTCGGATTCTACACCCTTTGAAACGTAAACCATGAAATTTTAAGGGGGGTTAGAATTTTTTTTTTAATTATTGAATAATAAACCAAAATTTCTGCTTTTTAACACAATTTCAATATTTTACATAATATATAGAAGATGAGGAATGTTCTCTTTATCAAGAATTGTTGAAAAGCTTTTAAGCTTTTAAGCCCTGAAGAAGTTTTACGTGGAACTTTAAACTTTCATATTACATACGATCTAACTGGATTTCAATAAAGCTCCTTGAAAATTATGGGAAATATTAATATAATTTAAGCATCGTCTGGAAGATACGATTCAGGTCTTTCACTAATCACCGCTTTTAAGCCCTGAAGAAGTTGTACGTGGAACTTTAAACTTCCCTATTACATAAGATCGATTCATGAGGACTCGGAAAATGACCTCGTTTTGGTACCTGTCATAGTTTTACTAAGAGGTACTCATATAAAGAGTACAGTAGATAGACGTCTGTCATCTACTGAACCCTGACTGTACACGAGGATAATGGAGGTCCCATTCATCCACGGAGTGAACTGCAGGTCCCATTCATTCACGGAGTAAACTGGTGAACTTCTCCCACTGACCTTGTCTTTGGACTGAGTGACCTGCAGGGAGTATAATCCCTCAGGTGACCTGGGTTAACACACCTCTAAACTGGATTTCAAGAAAGGTCCTTGAAAATTACGGGAAATCACACTATATAAAAACCAGCTTATCAGAGTATATCGACATTTCAGGGGGTGGTAACGCTGGGCGGGTGGAATTCTCGCCCCCCTCTCCCAGGGCAAGGGACGTGGTCCTCTCCTCGGGGATTTGGGATATACGATTTTTTGACTTTTAATATTGTTATTATACTCCCTCATTGTGTTGTTTAGTACTCTACCTCCTGTACACACGGGACTTACCCCAACAAGAAGGCACAACTGTTGCCACCTTTGCAGATGATACGGCTATCCTCTCTGTTGGAGATGATATAGAAGCTACAACACGCAAACTACAGACGTCTACTACTGAGGTTTGTAAATGGACCAAGATGTGGAGAATGAAGCTGAACGAATCAAAATCAGCCCACATCAACTTCACTAACCGAAAAGTCCCAATTTTGGATGTTGAGATCAATTCGAATGAAATACCGCATACTGAAGCAGTTAAATACTTGGGTTTGATACTTGACTTCAAATTAAACTGGAATAAACACATAGAAAAGAAGAAAGAAGAACTTAAAATCAAGTACAGAAGGATGTATTGGCTAATGGGAAGGAATTTCCATATCTCTCTTCACAACAAACTGCTTATATATAAGCAGATCCTTCGCCCTATTTGGACCTATGGGATACAGATCTGGGGCTGTGCCAAGAAATCAAATATTAAGAAAATCCAAACCTTTCAGAATAAAATACTGAGAAGTATAGTTGGAGCCCCTTGGTACATGCGAAACGATGATATTCATCGAGATTTGAGGATGGAGACAGTCTATGAAATTATTGCAAAATACGCAAGGAAGCATGAACATCGCCTCCACAAACACGTGAACCCGGAGATGCTCTACGTTTCGGACAACGAAGGTGAAATCCGACGTCTCAAGCGAAACAAACCACTGGATTTAGTTGTGCTGCGTGAATAGAAGTGCAATCGAACTCGGTGCTAATTAATTGAGCTATATAATAAAGGGCTAGATTTTGCTGTAAACCTACCCTCTTGGAGTGTACCTTTATTGATATGTAAAATTGCTAGATGAAATGTATTTGATTTTTCAGTCGTAATCACGAAAAAAAAAAAAATTGTGTTGTTCACCTATTTCTTTTTAACCTGCGTAGCAGGGCCATTAAACTAGTATTAATATAATTTAAACATTGTCTAGAACATATGATTCAGGTCTTTCATAGATAAAACGTACCTATGTGACTTCTAGGGAGAGGTATGGGCGGGGTTTTCTCCCATTTGTCAACGTCGGGGTTGTATTTTTCCGTACTGCTGAGCTCAGTCGTTCCATCGCAGCCGCCAAAAGCGTAGGCCTGATTACCGACGACAGCTGAAATAATAAGAAAAAATTACTATTATACACAACAAAGCCAAGTGATCTAGAGGTGGGTAGTGAGTTAGTGACCTTGTCTCAAAGAACTTCCCTTTGAAGTGAACTTGTCCCAAATGACCTGCGGAAGGAAGACCTGCAGTTCATCACTCGTTTCGACAGCACGGCTCCCCGTGGCCGACATTCGATCTACTCAGACGGTTGCGAACTTTTGGTGGCGAGTGAAGTTCGAGACCTGCAGGTCGCAGTCTCTTCTGAGGAGTCTTGGCTCAAGATAACCGTTCACTCTCCCTACCTAACAACCTGGGCAGGTCGCCGTTCCTTTACATCAGATTCTACTATTCAAATAAAATGTATTCATTAGGACTCGGAAAACGACCTCGTTTTGGTACCTATCATTGTTTTACTCAGAGGTGCTCATGTGAGGAGTAGATACAGTGGACGTCTGACATCTACCGAACCCTGACTGTACACGAAGATAAGGTCTCATAGCAGGTCGCATTCATCCACGGAGTGAATTGGTGAACTTTGGAGCGATCTGCAGGAGCATTTATCCACGGAGTGAACTGCACATCCCATTCATTCACGGAGTGAACTGGTGAACTTCTCCGACTGACCTTGTCTTTGGACTGAGTGACCTGCAGGTCGTCTACTCCCTCAGGTGACCTGCATTTACACACCTCTAATACAGCCATGAGACACACACCATACTGATTACGTGTCACATATCTGGTACGGGAATGAGTAATTACCGATCGATGAATAATGCGCTCTGTTAGCAATTACTGGAACTAATACATATCATATTATTATTATTATACTGTATCATAATTGATAACATAATATGATGCTATCATTATACCACTATTTCAGGAGATATGCATAGAGCATAGAGATATGCATTAATTACAATTTAATAGGTTAATATTTCTAGTTCTAAGGATGACATTTTAATTTAATACGGAATTCAGGAAGGTCAAGACGTTATTAAAATTCTTGCATACAAGTCTGCAACGCATTAGGACATTTCATAAATCTTGTCTTCCTCTGTGAATTACATTTTTTTTCAATATAAAGAAAACGAAAATTAAACTCCTATTTTTAGCTTCAGGAGCCACTCTGCTGATCAAGACCCTGTACACCTTATTGTTCATGTCTTAAGGAGGCTACCAGCCAAATTTCAGCTTTCCACAGTAGATAGGAAAGAAGTTAGCTTCAGGAGCCACTCAGCTGATCAAGACCCTGTACACCTTATTGTTCATGTCCTAAGGAGGCTACCAGCCAAATTTCAGCTTTCCACAGTTGATAGGAAAGAAGTTAGCTTCAGTAGCCACTCAGCTGATCAAGACCCTGTACACCTTATTGTTCACGTCCTAAGGAGGCTACCAGCCAAATTTCAGCTTTCCACAGTTGATAGGAAAGAAGTTAGCTTCAGGAGCCACTCTGCTGATCAAGACCCTGTACACCTTATTGTTCACGTCCTAAGGAGGCTACCAGCCAAATCATAATAATCATATAGCCAAATTTCAGCTATAATCATATAGGTACCTAACTACCTCACTTCTAAGAATCATAAATGCTTGCATACGAGTCTGCAACGCATTGGGACATTTTCTTCTGTGTATTCGAGCCAGACTACATCACCTACTCCAGTAGCGTTGTTGTTCATGTCCTAACGAGGCATATTCCAGCTTCCTACGGTTGATAGGAAAGAAGTTAGCTTCAGGAGCCACGCTGCTGATCAAGACCCTGTACACCTTATTGTTCACGTCCTAAGGAGGCTACCAGCCAAATTTCAGCTTCCTACGGTTGATAACGAAGAAGTTAGCTTCAGTAGCCACTCTACTGATCAAGACCCTGTACAACTTATTGTTCACGTCCTAAGGAGGCTACCAGCCAAATTTCAGCTTCCTACGGTTGATAGGAAAGAAGTTAGCTTCAGTAGCCACTCTGCTGATCAAAACCCTGTACACCTTATTGTTCACGTCCTAAGGAGGCTACCAGCCAAATCATAATAATCATATAGCCAAATTTCAGCTATAATCATATAGGTACCTAACTACCTCACTTCTAAGAATCATAAATGCTTGCATACGAGTCTGCAACACATTGGGACATTTTCTTCTGTGTATTCGAGCCAGACTACATCACCTACTTCAGTAGCGTTGTTGTTCATGTCCTAACGAGACAAATTTCAGCTTCCCACGGTTGATAGGAAAGAAGTTAGCTTCAGTAGCCTCTCAGCTGATCAAGACCCTGTACAACTTATTGTTCACGTCCTAAGGAGGCTACCAGCCAAATTTCAGCTTTCCACAGTGGATAGGAAAGAAGTTAGCTTCAGGAGCCACTCTGCTGATCAAGACCCTCTGCACCTTATTGTTCACGTCCTAAGGAGGCTACCAGCCAAATCATAATAATCATATAGCCAAATTTCAGCTATAATCATATATGTACCTAACTACCTCACTTCTAAGAATCATAAATGCTTGCATACGAGTCTGCAACGCATTGGGACATATTCTTCTGTGTATTCGAGCCAGACTACATCACCTACTCCAGTAGCGTTGTTGTTCATGTCCTAACGAGACATATTTCAGCTTCCTACGGTTGATAGGAAAGAAGTTAGCTTCAGGAGCCACTCAGCTGATCAAGACCCTGTACACCTTATTGTTCACGTCCTAAGGAGGCTACCACCCAAATCATAATAATCATATAGCCAAATTTCAGCTATAATCATATATGTACCTAACTACCTCACTTCTAAGAATCATAAATGCTTGCATACGAGTCTGCAACACATTGGGACATTTTCTTCTGTGTATTCGAGCCAGACTACCAAATCTTTTGCTCCAGCCGTTTGGGAGAAATCGTGCGTACGGCGGACGGACGGAAAAATTTTTATTGCAGATTCGGATTATACACCCTTTGAAACGTAAACCATGAAATTTTCAGGGAGGGTTAGAATTTGTTTTTCCAGAATACGCTTTAGCCATGGACTAACTAGCCAAAAAGTGTCACGCGGAAGTGGAACGAAAAAGGGTATGGTATCCAGGAACGAAAACGGTGACACGAGACCAATAAACATAAGAATATTTACATCCATGTGTAGTAGTTGCGACAAACCCGTTTGAAGTGAGTCATTTTATTTATGTAAATCGGAGTTTCAGTCGTTTGCGAATCGTCCTTCTGTTCGACAATGAACGTTTGATGATCATCGTTGAATGATCATCGTTTTTTTTTTCAAGAGCGATTACACTGGTTTTTATTGAATAATAAACCAAAATCGACAATTTCTTTGTACTCACCGATGTTGAATCTGCCTCGAGGGACGCTCATGGGAGCTAACGTTTTCCAAATGTTTGTCGTCGGGTCGTAAAGCTCGACGAGACGCAAACACTCGCCACGATCATATCCACCTGCAACATATTTTGACGATTGACGATAAAGAATATTAAAAAAACGCTGCAAATTCTTTCACTGGGATTTATTATTCAATTGGCTTGCGTAGAGAGGGATTGTTTAAACGAGTTTTCCGAGATCAAGATCCAATTTTCAACCCAATAAACGAATTTAAATTTTGATAGACCCACGCTATGGACAATCGCTCCATGACACTGATTAATTATCAAATCTCAGGAGAAAACAATCAAAACTCGGCATGCTTTAAGGTGTTTTTATTGAAAATACTTGTTGAAAGAGCATTAAAGGAATTTACGTTTGCGGATGCGAAGAGGCTACTATTGATCCGGAGGTCATGAAACTTATAGGGGACCATCTACACATCAAACCGAACAATTCCTGAAAATTTCATCGAAATCGGTCAAGAACTCCCGGAGTTATGCGCGTAACAAGGATTTCACGTTTGCGCATGCGCGGAGGCTACTATTGATCCGGGGGTCATGAAACTTATAGGGGACCATCTACACATCAAACCGAACAACCCCTGAAAATGTCATCGAAATTGGTCAAGAACTCCCGGAGTTATGCGCGTAACAAGGATTTCACGTTTGCGGATGCGCAGAGGCTACTATTGATCCGGGGGTCATGAAACTTATAGGGGACCATCTACACATCAAACCGAACAATCCCTGAAAATTTCATCAAAATTGGTCAAGAACTCCCGGAGTTATGCGCGTAACAAGGATTTCACGTTTGCGGATGCGCAGAGGCTACTATTGATCCGGGGGTCATGAAACTTATAGGGGACCATCTACACATCAAACCGAACAATCCCTGAAAATTTCATCGAAATTGGTCAAGAACTCCCGGAGTTATGCGCGTAACAAGGATTTCACGTTTGCGCATGCGCAGAGGCTACTATTGATCCGGGGGTCATGAAACTTATAGGGGACCATCTACACATCAAACCGAACAATCTCTGAAAATGTAATCAAAATCGGTCAAGAACTCCCGGAGTTATGCTTGTGGCAAGGATTTCACGTTTGTGGATGGGCAGAGGCTACTATTGATCCGGGGGTCATGAAACTTATAGGGGACCATCTACACATCAAACCGAACAACTCCTGAAAATTTCATCGAAATCGGTCAAGAACTCTCGGAGTTATGCGCGTAACAAGGATTTCACGTTTGTGGATGCGCAGAGGCTACTATTGATCCAGGGGTCATGAAACTTATAGGGGACCATCTGCACATCAAACCGAACAATCCCTGAAAATTTCATCGAAATTGGTCAAGAACTCCCGGAGTTATGCGCGTAACAAGGATTTCACGTTTGGGGATGCGCAGAGGCTACTATTGATCCGGGGGTCATGAAACCTATAGGGGACCATCTACACATCAAACCGAACAATCCCTGAAAATTTCATCGAAATTGGTCAAGAACTCCCGGAGTTATGCGCGTAACAAGGATTTCACGTTTGCAGATGCACAGAGGCTACTATTGATCCGGGGGTCATGAAACTTATAGGGGACCATCTACACATCAAACCGAACAATCCCTGAAAATGTCATCGAAATTGGTCAAAGAACTCCTTAAGTTATGCGCGTAACAAGGATTTCACGTTTGCGGATGCGCAGAGGCTACTATTGATCCGGGGGTCATGAAACTTATAGGGGACCATCTACACATCAAACCGAACAATCCCTGAAAATTTCATCGAAATCGGTCAAGAACTCCCGGAGTTATGCACATAACAAGGATTTCACGTTTGGGGATGCGCAGAGGCTACTATTAGTCCGGGGGTCATGAAACTTATAGGGGACCATCTACACCCCAACGCGCACAATCCCTGAAAATTTCATCAAAATCGGTCACTTCGTATAGTTTTGCCCGTAACTAGGATTTGCTGACAGACAGACACGGAACCAAAATTGTTCAGAAAGGTCTAAAACGCAAAATGCGAGTGGAATTTTGATTTTGGAGACAAAAAAAGTGAAAACAATGCTTCGGCTACCTTGGTAGACTCGGAAGCAAAATAATAAATGAATAAATGATCCGACATACCGCAGACGAGAATGTTGTTTCCAAGAGCGGCACAACCCGCTGCGCATTTGACGGATGACATCGACGACAATTCGGAGTACCTCGGAGTGTCGAGAGGAGCTGGAAAACAAATCACAATCGATCAATCAAAGCCAAAGAATCAATCAAAGAGAGCATACCAAATATTTGGTTATGTGAGATTGACGAAATGGCATTCCACGTAATATTTGAGCGTCCAGCACTCACCGTTTGCCGAACTCTTTGGGGCACGAACCCCAGTGAGGTCTATACGAAGCAAACAGATAATCAAGGGCCTCGTATCTCTTAGGAAGGGGCTGAACCTCCTTGATTAGATGCAAAATTCTCAAGAAAGTACAAGAACCCAACAGGTTTCCGTGCTGAGGGCTTCCTAACACCTGCCCTGACAGCTTTACTCCACATCTAGCATTAAAGATTTTTCTCAAATACATCATCTTAGCACAACTTTGCACTTCTAGCAGTAGGAGATACAGTACAGGATGCAACTAGGAAACTACAGGAGACTATTAATAACGTCAGTACTTAAGCCTCAAGCTTATTGATCGGAAATCGGCTCACATCAATTTCACGAACAATCATACAACTAAAATACCCGTTACACTAAATGAAAGAGAAATTATTTTTGCCAATACAGCAAAGTGTCTTGGGATGACTATTGATGCAAAACTGAGATGGAAAGAGCAACTTAATACAACAGACATATGCAGCATGAGGTTATGAGCGAATTTTCCAACATCCTGTTACATTTAAGTTAATAGAGTATAAATTTGATCACGTATTACCCCAAGAAATCAATAACTATTCATTTTATTGCGAAAAACGCTGCGAATTCTTTCACTGTGGTTTATTTTCTAATTGGCTTGCGTTCATGGTTTGAATTTCTACTAAGCTTTGGAGTGTGCGTGCTTCACAGGTGATAGAGCGATTATTGAATTTCAGGAGGCACACAAATATGATCAACCGATCAATCCAAATAGGTATTTTGGTCGAGAACAGATTCACGTGCTCCATGTATATCTCCTGAAATTCAATAATCGCCCTATCCGGTGAAACACGCACACTCCAAAGCTTAGTAGAAATTCAAATCATGAACGCAAGCCAATTGAATAATAAACCCCAGTGAAAGAATTTGCGGCGTTTTTTCAAAATGAGCTTTTTTTGTCATTCCGGTACTAAGGAACGTTGTCTACTGTGTGTTGTTGCTAAGAACGTTATCTTCAAACTGATGTGCAAGAAATACTTGAAAATAAATTTTACCTGCCTGACCCAAAGAGTTTTATGTGAAAAAATGGCATTTGAACTCAACCACAAAACACGAGATGGATTATAAATGTACTCTCGCTGGTGCATGTAAATGTTATCAATTGCCATTTGATCACTTTTACTGTGTAAGATTTGTAAGATTGCATAGTGGGCAGGTGAAAATGACCAATTACAGTGATAGGTAATGGATAACCTTTTCTAACAGAAATAGGTATATCATTGTTATTAGATGCTTGGCAACACGATAAATTAACGAAAAAACTATTCAATCCCTCAATTTCACGTAACTATTCGACTTATTTTCGAAGAATTGAATTGACCAAATGAGTAAAGCTTGAAACTCCAGGCAGGTAAAAATGATCAAATAGAGTTTTCCGAATAAACAGCTCTTATTTAATCTGAAGTGAATTTTGAAGCACGATATCATAGGAGGGCACTAGCTAACTACCTACAGGATAAAGAAAAATCGAAACATAGTCGGATGAGACATCACACAACCAGTGTTCGTAAGAAGAAAATAGGTGAAACTTCAGATCGCTCCCCTGTAAAATTTCGCAAATGTTACTTGGTCACTTTTACTCGGAACCTAATAAATTTTAAAAATTGGAAATGGTGCTTTAGTAGATCGGAAGCAAAAATTAACATAATATTACCACGATATATTTTATACAGGACGTCTCACACTTGATGTAAACTCATTTTTTTGGGGTAAAACTTGATCAAAAATGGAGCTAAAAGGCGAAAAACGTGCTTTTTGTAATAAACCTTGGTTATTTACACGTAAATGTGTATTTATGGGTTGGCTGTTTACCTTCATCCCCGTTGACGGACGTGTCACTTTCGTCGGTAGCCGATTGTGTGCTGGGTGGATTCAAACGCAGGAGCACCGACATCGAAGCCAAACGGCTCTTGATGGACACCAAAGCCAAAAACGTCGTTTCTAAAAAAGAAAAAAAAATGAACGAAAAACTGAAAATTGAACCCTGGAAACCATCAAAATGTACAGGGTGATTCTCTCGTAGTGTACGAAAATTTTTTGGCGGAAACTAAACCGAAAATAGAGTTAAACGCCGAAAACAGCACTGTTCTATCTCAACCAGTTCCGGAGATATGATTTTTTTCAAGAATTTTCTCGAGCAAACCACGTTTTTTTTTCCACAAAAGCTGTGTTATAAAAAAAATCAAATCCTTTATTTGGCAATAAAATGAAATATTACCAGATAATAATTAAAATCTTCTATGGATACAAGTTGCCCCACAAGGAATAAGTTTTAAAAACTTGTGCTCCTAGGGGGAGTTCAAAATCACAAACCCAGTTTTAGCTGAAAGGAAATGTAAAAGGCAGGCTCGCAGTCGGAGATAATAAAGAAAAAAAACCTCTGCCAAGTGGGTGTGGCACATAGCTTCCTCGTATCCATAACATGACTGTATAGACCATTGAAAATTATTATTAACTAAAGAACTTCGTTAATTAAAGTAAATGTTGAATTAAATTAAATTTATTAAATGCAGGAGCGTAACTTGAAGACGAGGTAGGCATGTTCAACTATTGAACAAACTATAAAATTACCTAATAAATCCGAACAATCCCTGAAAATTTCATCGAAATCGGTTGGAATATTTCTTTTAGGATAACTTGTCTTAAATAAACGGTTACATTAAGGAATTACAACCATCAAAAGTTTTTTTCTTTCATGTTATTATTCAATTGGCTTTCGTTCATAATTTGAATTTCTAAGCTTTGGAGTGTGCGTGTTTCACAGGATAGGGCGATTGTTGAATTTCAGGAGATATGCGTAGAAAAAAATCTGTTCTCAACCAAAATACTATTTGGATTGATCAGTTGATCATATTTCTGTGCCTTGAAATTCGCCTTTTTCAAAGCTTTTCAAATTTTGCAAGGGTTGCTGCAGTGAAAGAATTTGCAGCGTTTTTTTATTGAACCTCAATACCCCCCCACAATAAAAACATCTATAATTTATCAAGTCCTTTGGCACTCGTATTGCGTTAAAACTTCCCCAAATCCAAATTTAAAAGATGTAGCCAAAGGTAGACAGATGTAGAAGAGGCACACAAATATGATCAACTGATCAATAAAAATAGGTATTTTGGTTGAGAACTGATTTAAGTGCTCTATGTGTAACTCCTGAAATTCAATAACCGCTCTATCACCTGTGAAACACGCACAATCCGAAGCTTAGTACAGATTCAAATCATGAACGCCCCCAGTAATAATACTGAATAGTATTTACCTATTTATTATCAGCGTTTCATGGATATTAGAATCCTTCAACCCGTGAATCGGCTATAAACTACAAGTGTCCACATCGGCTATCACTCCAGTATCCACATTCACTACAACTCGACGCTATCGGCATCACTAGGTTACAAACAAACAATATTATTTAATAAACCAAAAAACGCAAATGTTGTCACCATAAATGGGGCCATGGTTTGACCTACGGACGTGGGGAAGGGCTCATTCGATTCCTCATGGTATGTTCTTAAAAAAGAGTACAAATTTAGGCCGCTTCGACTTGTTTTGAGGTTTTTAGGGATTTTTACAAAACTTTGACAGCCCTTAAAGGGCATTTTAAATTGAGTGAGAGAGCTGGCTCAAGAATCGGGGCGTCGTCGGACCAAGATGGATTCTTCCTGAAAATTTCAGATTTTTTGCTCCAGCCGTTTGGAGAAATCGTGCGTACGGCGGACGGAAAATTTTTTATTGCAGATTCGGATTCTACACCCTTTGAAACGTAAACCATGAAATTTTCAGGGGGATTAGAATTTTTTTTTTTTTTTTTCCAGAGCGATTATAATGGTTTATTATTGAATAATGAACCAAAATCATATCTCTGGAACGGGTTGTGATAGAACAGTGCGGTTTATGGTGTTTTGCTCTGTTATCGGTCTAGTTTTTCCAAAAGAATTTCGTACAAAACGAGGGAATCACCTTGTATAATACCTAAGAACGAACCTAATTGATAGCAAATAACTAGACTTCAAATAGCGTCGAAAGATCATGGTACGAGGGTGAAAATTAGTGGCAGGAGAAGCTGCAAACCGATTTTATAGGACATAAAACCAAGAATTTAAACGCAATGCAAATTTCAAATCAAAACTTTTCTCTTCACAGAATCAATGCAAATCACACTATATAAAGACGAGCTTATCAGAGTACATCGACGTTTCAGGGGGTGGTAACGCTGGGCGGGTGGAATTCTCCCCCCCCCCCCCATCTCCCAGGGCAACCGACGTGCTCCCCTCCTCCGGGATATACGATTTTTTTGACTTTGCATATTGTTATTACACTCCCTCATTGTGTTATTCACCTATTTCTTTCTAACCTGCTTAGCAGGGCCATTAAACTAGTGTATAATGAAAATTCTTACCAGAAACGACAGACGACGCTATCATTCTGTCGTCAGCGTTTGGATCTTCTTCCGTCATTTCGGCGATGTTCCTCGAATAGACGATGACTCTCGGCTTGGCAACACCTTTCGCCTTTTTCTGTTGCTGCAAAAAAAAACCGACAAAATTCTGGTTATTACCGATATTTCGTTGAAAATTTCATTTCACCAATTATCGTCAATTACCAATTCACTCCCACGAAAAGTGTGCATTTGCAAAATTGAAATTTTCGTGCTGGTTTGCTACAAACTGCGACATCAAGATGGAAGGAAAATCGTTAAGGGACAATTTAAGAACTTTGCAGTTTATTCTGGTAGCAAACGAAGCACATTTAAGACATTTAAGAGTTGAAAATTTCATTACACCAATTATCGTCAATTACCAATTCACTCCCACGAAAAGTGTGCATTTGCAAAATTGAAATTTTCGTGCTGGTTTGCTACAAACTGAGACATCAAGATGAAAGGAAAATCGTTAAGGAACAATTTAAGAACTTTGCAGTTTATTCTGGTAGCAAACGAAACGCATTTAACACATTTAAGAGTTGAAAATTTCATTACACCAATTATCGTCAATTACCAATTCACTCCCAAGAAAAGTGTGCATTTGCAAAAATTGAAATTTTCGTGCCTGGTTTGCTACAAACTGAGACATCAAGATGAAAGGAAAATCGTTAAGGGACAATTTAATAACTTTGCAGTTTATTCTGGTAGCAAACGAAACGCATTTTAGACTCATTGAACTGTTGTGAAAAATCAATTATTTCTCTGATGGAACGACAAAAATCACGATTTCAATTTTCAAAATTTTTTCTAGATGAAAGATGATCGTTCAGTTCAAAAAAAAAAAAAAAAACGTCTGCCAAGTGGGTGTGGCACGTAGCTTCCTCGTATCCATAACATTCCCTGAAAATTTCATCGAAATTTGGTCAAGAACTCCGGAGTTATGCTTGTGGCAAGGATTTCACGTTTGCGCATGCGCAGAGGCTACTATTGATCCGGGGGTCATGAAACTTATAGAGGACCATCTACACATCAAACCGAACAATCCCTGAAAATTTCATCGAAATTGGTCAAGAACTCCCGGAGTTATGCGCGTAACAAGGATTTCACGTTTGCGGATGCGCAGAGGCTATTATTGATCCGGGGGTCAAGAAACTCATAGGGGACTATCTACACATCAAACCGAACAATCCCTGAAAATTTCATCGAAATTGGTCAAAAACTCCCGGAGTTATGCTTTTGGCAAGGATTTCACGTTTGCGCATGCGCAGAGGCTACTATTGATCCGGGGGTCTTGAAACCTATAGGGGACCATCTACACATCAAATCGAACAATCCTTGAAAATTTCATCAAAATTGGTCAAGAACTCCCGGAGTTATGCGCGTAACAAGGATTTCACGTTTGCAGATGCGCAGAGGCTACTACTGATCCGGGGGTCATGAAACCTATAGGGGACCATCCACACATCAAACCGAACAATCCCTGAAAATTTCATCAAAATCGGTCAATAACTTCGTGTAGTTTGCCCGTAACAAGGATTTGCTGACAGACAGACACACAGACAGACACGGATGCACAGAGGCTATTATTGATCCGGGGGTCTTGAAACCTATAGGGGACCATCTACACACCAAACTAAACAATCCCTGAAAATTTCATCAAAATTGGTCAAGAACTCCCGGAGTTATGCGCGTAACAAGGATTTCACGTTTGCGGATGCGCAGAGGCTATTATTGATCCGGGGGTCATGAAACCTATAGGGGACCATCTACACCCCAACCCGCACAATCCCTGAAAATGTCATCAAAATCGGACTATAACTTCGTGTAGTTTTGCCCGTAACAAGGATTTGCTGACAGACAGACAGACACACAGACAGACACAGAACCAAAATTGATCAGAAAGGTCTAAAACGCAAAATGCGAGTGGAATTTTTGATTTTGGAGACAAAAAAGACGCAAATATGATCAACTGAACAATCCAAATAGGTATTTTGGTTGAGAACCGATTTACGTGCTTCTATGCATATCTCCTGAAATTCAATAATCGCTCTATCACCCGTGAAACACGCACACTCCAAAGCTTAGTAGAAATTCAAATCACGAACGCAAAGCCAATTGAATGATAAACCCCAGTGAAAGAATTTGCAGCGTTTTGTCGTATGTCATATTGAGTGATTCTATCCTTTTGTATAAAGTCATCATTGAAAATCCAGAAAGGAACAGAACAAAAATGTTTTCTTGTAAAATTATAAACATAGAGACTGAAGAAGTCCCTATAGCGGGACGAAACGTGTTCAAAAAAGAAAAATAAACGTATTATACGGTCCAATCTGGTGCCTTAAAAGGTGATATATATTATATATTGGAAATCAGGGTAGACATTTCTGCAAGAATAGCGGTTTAAAACACGGCGCTCTATGCTAAAATGTTTTCCACCAAGATTGGCTATTTGCCGTAGAATCAAATGTAATCATTTACAGCAAACGGAAATGAGTTTTAGCAGACTTGTATCTGGACGATATTGATGTGGTTTGATGGATTTGGCATGCAGATGTATGATGCAGAACTGACTTTGTTGTTGTTGCCAGATGAGATGCTTCTGGAGAGTCTTTTGTAGTCTTGGACGAGCTCCGTGTCACCAGCGTCACCAGATGGCAGCTGGGAGCAGTCTTGCAGAGAGTTGTCCAAAGCCAAATACAGCATGTGCGTCTGCAAATGATCAATTATAGAGGTAATAGGTATTGTACATTAAACTAGAACCCACACCAGATAAAAACGTGTTGGTGTTTGAAGCACGCGTTATTGCCTGACCTGACGTTGTGAGGGTGACGGAATGATATAATTGCCCCTTCAGAGCAGGTGGATGCATTAAGTAATGCTCCGCCACGCTCAGGACAGATTCTAAAATCGGGAAGGGGCCAACTAATCATATCCATCACAACGTCTGCCCTTGCACTGTCCCCAAATCCCTTCCCTCGCGAAACCCCTGCAGGGTCCATCCCTGCAGGATGATATGCTTGAATAACCCATACAAACTAATAATTGTTACATCAATCAAGAATTACTGATATCACTTGCTTTTTTGGGTTTACCTTTTCGGTGAAATCCTCGATGGACGGGGAGTCGAATTTACGGAGCCAGTCGAAAGCGAGGCAGCATACCGAGCGAGGATCGACGAGCAGCATCTCGGCTTTGGTGGACGTCAGCACCTCGAGGCAGATGCAGGGAAGAGATAGAAACGACGGGCTCTGCGACACCTCGTCGAACTGTCAAGAGAGAGACGACACAAAAAAATTAATCAATTTCACACAAATATACAGGGTGGGTTAATGAACGAACCACTCTTTCTATTTCCGTTGATTGTGGAGAAATCAAAAATTGATTGCTGGTCAAAGGGGTTAATAATCCACCTGCAAGCTATGAAATTCTTCATTTCTAAGGCTGGTTTCACTTCACCAATTCCTGATTGTGCATGGTTGACTCCAAGGCCCTACATCGAAAAATCCTTCCCAATGAACGGCAACATAATCTCAAGCGATTGCAGCATTTCTGCAGCCCACCGATCTTACCCTTCCCTCTAATGGAATGGCGTGAAGATCTCTCAAACGATCCCAAACCCTCACCCAAAATACACTGAGGATCAAGCATCTCTCAGCCAGCATGCTTGGCAAGCAATATTCAAGGATTTCTAATGCTGGTTTCACTTCACCAATTCCTGATTGCGTTGATCACCAATTCATGGTTGATTCTGAGGCCCTACTTTAACAATCCTTCCCTACACCCGCCAACATAATCTCAAGCGATTGCAGCATTTCTGCAGCCCACCGATCTTACCCTTCCCTCTTATGGAATGGCGTGAAGATCTCTCAAACGATCCCAAACCCTCAACGAAATACATTCAGGATCAAGCATCTCCCAGCCAGCATGCTTGGCAAGCAATATTCAAGGATTTCTAATGCTGGTTACACTTCACTAATTGCTGATTGTAAATTGCTGCACAGCACATGTCTGGTTGACTCTGATGCCCTACATTCAACATCCCAATATTTGCTACAATGATTTCAAGCGATTGCAGCATTTTCACAGCTCAATCTCTTATGGAATGGCGTGCAGATCCCTCAAACGATCCCCAAAACCTCACCCAAATACACCGAGGATCAAGCATCTCTCAGCCAGCATGCTTGGCAAGCAATATTCAAGGATTTCCAATCCTGGTTTCACTTCACCAATTCCTGATTGCGTTGATCACCAATTCATGGTTGATTCTGAGGCCCTACTTTAACAATCCTACCCAACGCCCGCCAACATAATCTCAAGCAATTGCAGCATTTCTGCAGCCCACCGATCTTACCCTTCCCTCTTACGGAATGGCGTGAAGATCTCTCAAACGATCCCAAACCCTCACCCAAATACACCGAGGATCAAGCATCTTTCGGTCAGCATGCTTGGCAAGCAATATTCAAGGATTTCTAATGCTGGTTACACTTCACTAATTGCTGATTGTAAATTGCGGCACAGTACATGTCTGGTTGACTCTGATGCCCTACATTCAACATCCCACCCAATGTTTACTACAATTTCAAGCGATGGCAGCATTTTCACAGCTCAATCTCTTATGGAATGGCGTAAGGATCTCTCAAACGTTCCCGATCCCTCACCCAAAATACACCGAGGATCAAGCATCTGTCAGCCAGCTTGCACGGCAAGTGTTGTTCAACCATACATAAAATCTTCCAAATATTTAAAGTGCGTGATGGATATGGTTGGTTTGCCCTTCCCGATTCTTGAACCTGCCACCTTGGGAGATGAATCACACTCCTTCAATCGTCTGGGTCACCTCCTGAGTGCGGCGGGCACTACCGCATCCACCTCAATGGAAGGGGCAACTATACCATTCCATTAACTCGCCTCCCCGTGTTAAAAGTGAACCCCCCAGTGTATATAAGTAAAAAGATCCCAAGGCGGTCTTCAGGTACAGCACATAATTTGGGGGTGCAACAAGGTTAAGAAAAGACCATCGTAAGAAAGGAGCGTAGAAGTACATTTTAGTGTTTATCATTGCAGTTTGCCTAATCCACTAGCAGCTACATCACTGTGTCATCTACTCACGTTTTTTAGCGATGAGCGACAAAGCAAGAGATGACGTTC